>VDFB02117681.1:0-25781 GCA_007258455.2 Sequoia sempervirens | reverse complement strand
GATCAGAAGATGATTCAGCAGCCCGCAGTCAGAGTTTCAGTGATATTTTGGTCAGTTCCAGAAATGGCCATCTCTGGAGAAAAAAGAGCACCTTTTGAAAAAGGCGCCCTCCTTTTTCACCTCTCAAATGATGTTTTCTTGGGAAATGTTCCTTTGCAGTTGTTTTGCGGAATGGTTTCAGCTTCACGTTGCACCAATTCGTCAGTTCTGAAAGTTTGTTGAATGCAAGATATGAGGGAATCTGGTTTACCTTTGTAAGATGAAAATGTTGAGAAAATGGCTATCTCTAGGATGAAAAGAGCACCTTTTGAAAAGGGCGCCCTTGTTTTTCAACCCTCAGATGTTGGAATTTGAATAAATGTTGTCTAGGAATTGTTGTGTGGAATGAAGTTAGCTTCACAGTGATCCAGTTATCCAGTCCTGGAACTTTGTCAAACATAAGCTATGGAGGATTCAGTTTTCCCTTCGTATAGAATGAAAATGGAGAAAAATGGCTAAGTCTGAGGTCAAAAGAGCAGTTTTTGAAAAGGGCACTTGGATTTTTGAGCCTTCAGATCTTAGTTTTATGGTCTGCAGTCTCAAGGAGTCTTTTGATCAGTTTTTGCCTTGCTCTGCAATGCAATCGTCAGCCAGTCAATCGCTCTTGTCAGTCATCCGGAATCAGTGCTCGAACAGAGGCTCCGACGAAGGTTACAATCCAAATTTTCATCAAAATTGGCTAAGTCTGGAAAAACGCCTTAAGGGTCAAAGTTGACTTTTCAAAACAAGTTGACTGGTGCGCCCTAATTAGGGTTTCTAACTTCAGTTCAACTGAACGATTTCTGGGTTACATGCAGAAGATACTGAAGTTCATTTTGAGTTGCTATTTTTAGAAGTTCAGTTCATCTGCAGTGTGCATGCGTTTGCATGTTCAGTTAACTGAAGAGGATGTTGAGTTCTAATTTGCATGTTAAGTTAATTGATTTGCATGTGCACTTAACTGACTTGCATGCACAAGTTTAACTGATTTGTATGGGCAGTTCAACTGAAGTTAAAGATGGCGCTCCATTGAAGCATCATTTTCATGCATTTTAAGCTTCAATTCACAGCCAATCACATTCTAGGCATTCATTTTGAAGGCTTAGTTAAGCATGCGCCCTAATTTGAGGCTCAATTAACTGCCAAATTAAGTGGTGCGCTTTGAGTTTGAGAAGATGGACGAATTTTAAATGAATTTTATTTATTTAAAGACAAAAATTGTCCTTATTTCTTCATTCTTAAGCAAGTTGTTCTTTCTCAAAGAGCTTCATTAATGGCGATTTCTTCATGCATTTGAGGATTCGAGGTGCTACAGGTGTCAGAATTCAGCGTTCTTCATAGCAACGGATTCAGATTGTTCAGAAGAAGAATATTCCAAACTTTGTTTTCAATTTGCATGCAGGTTACATCAAATCCAAGTCAGAGATAGGCGAATTCTACAGAAGCAGAGCAAATAAAACCTTCTATCTTCTTATTTCTTCTATTTCTCATCTTAGGTACTTTCTTCGCATGTCAAAGAAAACGGCAAAATATTCAGAATCTGACCATCTGGGTTCGCATATTTCAGCATCAGCAGCAAAACCCATGTCTCAGATTTTTTCGAGAAAATTGCCCCGCAGCCTTCATTCTGAAGCTCTGTGCTTTTTTCCGAAGATTTCTTTGCATGTGGGATAAAATCACATCTTTTTGAAAATCGCATCATCTGGGTTTGTTCAGAATTCCGCTATGCACAAAACCCATGTTTCAGATTTTCTCAAGAAAAATTGCCCCGGGAAGCTCTAAAAAAACCCTTGCAATTCTTGACTGAAGAATCTTTGCATGTCAAGCTAAATGGCGTTTTTTCACAATTCTGACGTTGTGGGTTGTCTTAGAATCATTTTCCGGACAAAACCCACGTCTTAGAATTTTTGGTGAAAATTATCCTCCGACAAGCTATTTTTAGCCTCACTAGGGGCCATTTTTGCTTTCTGGAGAAAGTTGTCAGAACATAGCCATGTTCATAGTCAACGGGCAAGTTTTGTAGAAGGAAGTTCAACTAGACTGAATTCAAGACCAAATTGGTCTTAATTTAGGTTTTCATCAGAGCAACTAACAATGAAGTGTTAAGCTGCAAAAGGAACAGAGATCACTCCATTTATGGAGGCGCCAAAGTCACTAAGATACTGCGCCATTATCTTCATGAAGATGGTACCTACGCTGATCTCGAGGTTGTGCAAACTAAGTTCCAAAAGTATGTTCGTGATATCTTGATGGAGATTCTGGATCACATCTCTATGATGACATCTAGTTTCAAGAAAGCAATTGAAGATATTAGAAACTGCCAAAAAGCAGTTAAGGAAAGTGACAGAGAATTGAAGAAATAGATTATTGTTTTGGACAGCATCAAAGTGGTAGAAGACAGTGCCATCAATCAGTTCCTGGACGACTTGATGGATAGTGATGACTTTGAGTGATCTGCCAGTTGGGACCTGCAGTTAATTTCGAGGATAGAATCAAGAGCAGCAGTTAACTCGACTTTCAGTCTTGAGTTCACTTGCTGACCTCATACATGCTTATCTCTTCCTTGGGATTATCTTCACAGGAGTTAGGGTTAGGGTTTCTAGTTAACTGAAGGTAGTGTCCAGTTAACTTTGCTTTAAATAAGGACGTGCATGCTTGCACATTGTCCATTTAGGTTAGATGTACCTGCTTAACTCCGATGGTAGTTTTCAGTTAATTGTATAGTTTGGTTTTATTAGGGTTTAGCAATAAATCTCGCAATGCATTGCAAGATTCGTAGTTTTACCCAAGGTGATTTTAGGGTTCCCTACACCTTTGATGTCTATAAATAAGAGCTTTGCCTCCATTTGTAAATAACTTCTAAGTGATAGCATTGCTACGCCGCGCTCCACCTTGCCCTGTAGTATTGCTATTTCTGTAACCTGCTCACCTAACTTTGCATGAGAGAAATATATGTTGTGCCTACCCGGGTCTGCATATTGCTCTCGCTCTATCCGCTCATGAATATTTATGATAATGACCAGAAAGTACCTGGTCAGTGCAATTTTATTATGGTGAATGCTTGCCTTATTAGATATATAGTGGCTAGTTGATCGTGAGATCGTATGCTGTCTCGCCAATGCAATTGCATATTATCCTAGTTGGAAGCTATCCTTCATGCTATGTGTTTAATAAACTTGTTCTTCGCATTGACTTTATTGAGAAGCTAAATTTCGGTTTCAAGCTTGAGAATCAGTTTCGTTATCGCTATGATGTGTGTGAATAATAAACACAGGTCTGGACATTGAGCTTGATATTGTGCCACCTCATTTGCTGGAGGAATTCGACTTTAGCTGGGATTTCGAGGATATATTTCCATAGTTTATTCGCATAGCGCATAGTCGCGTCAATTTTGCCTTCACTTTGTGAGTTCCAGACCCTACTTATCGCCGAAGATAATCATTCTCGCCCATTTCTCGCGCTTCCTTTGAGGAAACTGGATAGGATTTAAAGAAGTATTTAGTTGTAGCTTAATGATCCGCTAAACCCAGAAATCTTGAATGCTAACGCTCTTGGTTTCTTAACCTTGTGCCTCTACCAATTGAATCAAAAATATAGGATTTTAGAATACTTTACTTTTTTGCACATATCAGCAAAAGAGGGAGCTTTCCCTCCTAATTTGAAGAGCACTCTATTACGCAAAGGTGCATAGCTGTCCTGCATAAACCTCGCACCTGCAGGTGTTAGTTGGAAAAGCAACAGATCTTTGTGACATCAAGCATAACAATTTAGGTTTGAATGACCTGCCAGAAAGGAGATTATAGCTAGTAGGGGGTGACACCTAGGGCTTGATATCTTTGTTGTTGTAATGTCCCCATTTCAGCTCTACACTTTTCATTTGGAATTAGCCTATTTCCAAAAACCTGTAGGCTAATCAGTTGAGCAAATTAGGGTTTCCACTTTTTTAGGAGGTTTCAACTTGGCTTCTCGCTGCCTCAGACGCAATGCTCTTTGGAGCTTTCTGGGTTTTTGGAGAGCTTCAGGGTAGGGTAACATGCATGTTGAAAAAATGACATGCATTTATCTCTGATACCTTGCATGTAGGAAAGGTTTCTGGCTTTTTCTGGGTTTTCAGAGTTCTCCAGGGTGGTATGACATGCATCTGAATTCGTCTACCTTTCCAGGCACTTACTATTTTTAGTAAGTCATGATTATTCCTTAGTTGTTGCTCAAATGAAGTTTGCATGCACTTACTATTAATAGCAGTTTGCTATTTTTGGTAAGTTCTATTTATAGTAGTGTCATTCCAGCAGCAACACAGTCATTTCTAGTTTTTCATTCTATTTTGGCTAGTGAGGTTGATTAGTTTGGGCGTTGGTTTCTTCTTTTCTCTTGGAGCTAAGTTTTAATAACTTAGTCATTTTTCAGTGTTACTTTTTGGACCTTGTGCCTAGGCGATGAACTTGAAGTTGTTTTTAAAAAGGACTTTTTGTGTGGACTTCCAAGATGAAATATTAATATCTTTAATGATGTTTTATTTGTTCTTTTTGGTGGACGCCTAGGGAGGAGATATTAAAGTATTTTAATATTTAAAAAGTGCATTTTTGGAGATGGGCGTCCCATGAGGGAATTGAAGAGTTTCTTTTTGGAGGTTACAAAGTTGATTCAGTTACTCGTTGAAGCTTATTTATTGATGCCTTGTGCCTTCATTTGTATCTTTTGGAATTTTGATAATGTTATGTTGCTGAATTGAGTTCAGAGTTGCTTCAAGGAGATCCCTCCTAGCACCCTTACTTTGCCATTCTTCGGGCTTGAAACAATAGCTTCCTAGATGGCTACTGAAGATCGTGCTTCACTCAGGAGTGTGGATAGAGCTTATTCATGATTGCTATAGCAGGTTGTTGCTGTATAATCTATTATTTCTGATTATTATAGGCAGATTGCTGGTTTATAATCTGTTTATACTACTATTGGAAGTGCTAGCTGAAGCACATTTCTGTTCATGGCTTCATCAACATATTTTATTTGGTTCTAGGCATTGGTGCCAACTGTACTACTGTCTAGGCCACCTCATCTCACCAATTTGCAGATTTTAATAATGAGTTTTTGATTTTTGGGAAGAGGTTGACCTCCTCTTGAGGCCGTACCATTTGGATGGAGTGCATTAGAATTCGTGCCATTGAATGGGTGTGAATTTGAAGGTGTTTTTTTGCTGCAATTTGGACGCCTAGTTCATAGACTTCTTCACCTTTCAGTTTCATGTCAATCGGATTTTGTTTGATGAAGTTATGAGCTTAATGGTGAATTGTCATTTTGTTGGTCTGGTTTTCTGTGTTTACTGTTTCTAATTAGATTTGATATAATTCTGATTTATGCTATATTTTCTGTTCTATAGCATATTGTATTAGTTAGGGAATTAATCTTTAACATACTAAGGTTTCTTGATGATATATCTTTACATTATTGTGCAATTGAAGCTATCATTGTAAAGCTAGTTTAGTAGTACTAGCAGCTGTTATATTTCTGCACTTTAATATTTTGTAATTACTCCCACTGAAGAAGTGGTTGAGTCTTATTTTACTTTCAGCACTTGTTAAAATTCCCCCCACTGAATAAGTGGTAGTGTGGATTCATGGCTGGCTTGCCCGCCTTATAAATTGTAATAACCTCGCTCCTGTTGAATAAGTGGTAGAGCTTTATGGTTGGTTATCCGCCTACTCTTTGTATTTCCAGTATTTACTTTCATTCATGGTTGGCTAGCCACCTAGCAGCTTTGTATTTCATTCCAGTTTGCTAATGATCCCCGGCACTGTATGCTCTTACCTCGCCCACATTGGGATCTTGGTGATCAAAAGGTGAAGGGTTACTATTCTTGCTGGTTATCATTTGGAGCTAACGCTAATCAGTGGTGTGTTGTGCTGATAAAATCCAGAAAAAATTAAGGGGGAATATTACAGTTGTAGATGCCTCTAGGTTAGGGGACAACACCTATGGCTTGATATCTTTGTTGTAGATGCCTCTATTTGGGTGGATTTGAGCTTTAATGATTGCTTTTGCTATAGGATTGCTGTACTTTGTAGGATTTCCACACTCTTGGATGCACACATATTTGTAAATTGCATCCATCACCCTTGAATTTGCAAAAGCTCGAGCACCTATAGCTAGTAGTGCCTTGATGGGTAGGAGTGGTGGTTTGCGGCTCAAAAAACCCTAATGTGAACTCTCCAAAGTTGGCAGCTACTTGTAGGAGGGATTTGATCTAGATCAAAATTGAAATTAGGACAAATGTGGTGTTGCAAATAGGAAAATTGACCAAAAAAGGCTAGGGTTTGGCATCCTAACTTTGTGAGGGATTGAGGTTTTTGTCTTAGCACACCTATTCTAGATTATCTCGTCTAACCAACAAGACACAAAATAAGTACTTGTTTAACATAGGAGCTAGGGGCCCAAACTAGGTCGACCGACAATAAGACTTATTTTATTTTATTTATTTCATTTTTGTCAATTTAAATTGTGGGTCAGCCCAAAACTATGTTCCCTTTTTAAATTTTAAATATTTTATTTTATTTATTTATTTATTTAAATATTTGAAGATTTCTTGAATTAGGGTTTATTAGGGTTTTGTGTGCAATTAGAGCATAGATGTGTGTGCTAGCTTTTTTCCAAAGTTGTAGGATATGCCAACCTTCTTGTATCACTTGTATGTGGTATGGGTATGGATATGGTACAATATGGATATGTGGATGTTGTACTTGTGTGTCTTCCAAAAAGCTTGGTTTTTCTAGCTGCGTCGGATTCTTTTGTGCAATTTTGTTCTATGTGATTTTTCTTACCATTTTTTGAACATGATTTTCTTAGGGTTTTCTTGCATGTTTTGCTTGGTCATTTTTTTGTGCAATTTTCTAGGGTTTTCTTGTGCATTTTCTGGGTGTTTTTTGCCTTGCAACGACACTTAGTTATAGGTATGACAGATTTTTCTAGTTAGTAGGAAATAATTCAAAATTTGAAGCTATGTAATATTTAATTTTGAATTTCTAAGCACATGGTATAGTAAACCATAATAAATTATTATACGTATATAATAATTATAGTATTAAATTTTTAATATGTAGATTTCATCTAAAGTTAAGGTGTTAGGTTTTGGAATTAATTTTGATTAGGATTTTCATATTTATTTATTTATATTATAATTTATTATTTAATAATTTATATTTATTTTCTTTGTTATAATTTTTTATTTTCAATTAAAATTTAAAAATAAATATTTAAAAAATTAATTGTGAAAGTGTCTTACTTTTAAGTTTAAATTATTATTCTTTATTAAATTCTTTATATTTAAATTTTAAAGTTGTAATATATTTTTAATTCATAATATCAATAAATATTTACTTTATTTTATTTTAAAATTGTGTTATATATATGGTTAAGTTATTTTATGAATGCCGTATCTTGCTGTATCCATATTAGGGGTCTTGAAAAATGACTGTATCCTTATCTGTATTGTATCCATGTCCATGCAACTTTGCTTTTTTCTTATTTTTCATGCAAAGTTGTGTAAACTTATAAATAAGTGCTATTTGCACTTAGAATTTCAATAGAATTTGGTATGCCTATTTTTCTGCCCAAAAGTCTTATGAGAGATCTTGTGTATGTGTGTTTAAGTATATTACTTAGTTGAATTTGTGAGCTTTGTATTGCAAGTCTCACTAGAGTTGGTGATTGTGGCTTTGTACACACTCCCTTGGATGTAGTGTACCTAATTGTGTCTCTTTCCAATTCCATCTTTATGTTGACTTAGTCTCTGAGAAAGAGTGAGCGCCTGATAGCTATTTAGGTTGTTTGCTTTCAAGAAAGGACATAAAAATCTCTTGTTTTGGATGGAAGTGCTGAATTGCCTTGTGCACTTACTTGAGAACAAAAAGACAATAATTTTTTTAATTTGTTTGCAATGTATATTCAAAAGCCCAAGAGTAAAATTGACTATATTTTAAAAAACTAGAGATTGTGTCCTTAGGTTCTAAGGTATTTCTTTTATTTTGGTTATAGGGAACTTCTCCATCTGATTTGAAGAGAGGCTTCATCTTATACACTATTCTATTTTGGGTCACACTGAAAGGTGCAAATTTAAACACTAACAATAAGCAAGAAAATAATGCTACAAATAAAATGATGTATGTGGCTATCTGCACTGAATTGTCTATAATTGGCATACTGTCTAGTGACCGATAATTATGTGCTCCATGTGGATTTCTGTTAATTTCATTGTTGCAAATTTCCTTTATTATATGGTTCACAAATGATGTTTATGTATTAATGTTTATATGGTTTTTGAGCTCTTAATAACTATCAAATTACTTGTTTCCACTGTCCAGTACATTGCAGCAATTGGAAATGGAATTTACAAATCTGAAGCTAGAGAAAGAAAGAAATGTAAGTCAATTATTTTGTTTCTACAGTGAACCTAGTTTTTTAATTATATATTTTCACCTATTGAATCATCTTATGCAGGTGTGTGGATCATCTGAATCAGAGACACAATTTAAAATGGCTTCTCGAATGAAATTGATAGGAAAGTTAAGGGAGACAAATAGGGGAATCAAAAAGCTTGAAAAGCTGATTACCACCGTTTCTAATCTCCTTATAGCAGTGCAAACTATGGTTTATGAAGTTCCAGAAATTCAGGTTGTGCTTTTGGCTCTTGGAGCAAGCCCAACACACCCTCGGCATGTGTATGAAATACATTTCACTAATAAGGAATCAGTTCCAATGGGAGTTCAAAAACCTTCAGAGGGAAAGAAAGCAAGAGCAGATATCTTGTCCAGAAAGGTGTACACTTTGTGGGTTTCTGCGCACTAGCTAATAGAGAAATTTAAAAATTAAAATTGTACTTAAATGGAAAGGATGTCTCACAACATCTGGTTGCAGAATTTCTTGCTATCATAAATAGAGCCTAAAGTTCTCTGGCTCAATGTAAACAGTCAGCTTTGTTTTGTATCAGAAAGTTTTATGTAATAATGAAATTGGGTTTGGAGATGCTAATCATAGCATTTGTTACTCTGTAGATAATTCGTGAATTGATATCAAATGGTGCAGGGTGTGCAGGCGGATTTTCAGGTGAATATGCAGAAAAATCAGATGCTTTGAATTCTTAATTCTAAACTTTCTTTTGTAGTTAAATACAATTCACATAATCAGTTACCCTGTGTTAATATTTTAAACTGAACCTGTAACTGGAATGCAGGACCTGCAAAGTTGTTTCTGCTAATTAAGGCTCCAGCAAGCATCAATCTACCTGAGGCTTTCCTCCCAAAGCGTGATTACACTTACAGTAAAAAGGTGCATGGATGTGTTGCAAGTTTATGTAAAGGATATGTTTTTCTAAAAATTCAAAGATTTTAAATCTTCATATTTTACAGAGTTTGCTTTCTATTTGCTTGCTTTTAAAATGATTTATGTTTTTTGCAAAAATGTGCTGTTTGAATAGGTGAAGCCTTTCAGAATACATATCACATCTTGCTATGGAAATCAAGAGTATGAGGGATCAAATCAGTTTCATCAGGTCGACACGACAACCAATATGGATCCTCAAAATGCTAATCCTCATTCCAATGATTTAATTTGGTAGGGATTCCCCAGATACTTTTGCTTCACTCTCAAGCTTTGAATATAAGGTTAACTAATTCGAGTTGCTTGTGGTCCTTTCCATTGTTAAAATAAAATATTAAAATGTGAAAACTTATGGTAGAAACATATGCATCTGGATTGTGGAATTGAAAAAATATTAACTCTAAAGGTAAAACATGATATTCTTGGCTTGGGAGCCGGCTTTTTGGTGGCTGCAGGCTGTCCTTTTTAGCAGTCTGGCTTTTCTGGTTGTAAAGGGTTGCAGATCCCTTCAAAATCTGCTTTTTCCCTAATATCAAAAACATATGCATCTGGATTGTGGAATTGAAAATTTTCTTAGGCAGATGTAGGGTTCTATATATCAGAGCTAGAGTTTTGACTATGTAGTGTATTTAACAAGGTTCTGCTCATGCCAAAAAAGGTGTATTTGCTTTATTTGACAGGTTCCATTGCAGACACGCTGTCCAGGGGATTGCATGCCAAGTCGAGCATTGTTAATCATGTTATATATTAAAGGTCTCAACAATTGAAAATTTCATTGTCAAATGCTCTTTACTGAGCACCATTTCATCTATAGAAATGATAAGCTTCTAGCTTTCAGTCTTTCAACTTAGCTGTAATGTATATTAGATAAATGTATTAAAAATTGTCTGTAAAGTTTACTTCCTTTGTTAAAATGTTGGTATGATTGCTTTATATGACTGAAGTTGCATATATAAAACTACCATACATAGGTTACAGTCTGCAGATATAAAAATAAAAATTGAGATGTGGAAATGCAGTCCTACACATTCTTCTTCAACTTTCATAATCATAGCCATACTGAACTAATCATAGAAATAGTCATGCTGAACTAATCATAGAAATAGACAAGTAGGTGGTATCTTCAGTGTGTCAAATTATGATGTTTTATCAGGATTCAATTGCATAGTTTTTGAGTCGAACTCATTGACATATTTCATGAGTACTGGTTCACATGAATGGTCCACCTAGCACATGAGATCAAGAAACTTCTGCATTCTTCATTCATATCTTTCATGTATGAAGTTTATAAAATTTTCTACAGGGAGTAATGTTTTTCATTAGTTCCACATGCTTGATATACTTCCTTGATTTGGCTTGCTTTCTAATATAACATCATTGACAAGGAAATATTGGTTTATCATATTGTTTGAGTTGTGCTATGATATCCCTTAAAACCTGTCTATCTGTTCTGGCTAAAGATCTACTCTCTGAAGTGCTGCTAGTATCTAGCATCTTTAATTTCAATTTTAACCATCCACAAAGAAGATATTTCGGGAGTACATCTAGTATCTTGGAAAACGAACTCTCCTCTCAATAAAGCTTCTTTTGATTTGTTCTTTCTTCCCTCTAGTATTGCAGGTAAAACCCCTGCCAGACACTTTTATTCTTTAAAAAGGAGATTTTGGAAATCAACTTTCCAAATACAGAAGTTCTGGAGCCATCTTGGTCCACACAAACTCCTATACATGGATGCAGGCAAGCGATCACACACATAAACACACAAATACAAATTCACGAGAATACAATCTTGTCCACAGCGTTTAATATCTCTGACTTTGTATACCATTTATTTGATGTATCTTCTTTTAGGAAAGAATTCAAGAAAATAGTTTATAAATATTTATAAACTATTCCATCTGGGAGGTCTCTTGCTTGTGAAAGAAGTTTGTGCATCTCCTTGCAAAGTATTCTCAACAACCATCTCTACATGGATGAGGCTTCATAGCAAGTATGATAGATATTAGTATGTCTGTTTTTGAAAAATAGGAGACGGGGGACTTGGAGATGCCATTTAAAAATAATATAATTTAGTAATTTATTATTTTGCCAACATTAAAACTGAAAATATCATGACATTGACCTTTCAAAACAAGAGTATTGGTAATGTTTAACATTAACTTTAAAATTTAAACACAGAAATGTCAAAGTCAAAGAGTTCATACTACATATTTGATATTACATATTGAAATTCAGAAATATTGATAGCTTGATAGGCTGATATACAAAAAAACAAAATCAGAAATTAGAAATCTATTGTCCACACTTTTATGTCAACCATTTCTAGGTCCTTAGCTATGATGATCTCCAAATACTAATCACAATCAAGCTTAGGTACCTCTATTGGTAGTAGAACTAGGGGTAAATCACTAAAGCCATTTGCTTCAACCACTTCATCCACCAAGAATGCAACTTCCCCATCAAGTGAAATTTGGTCATATTTTGTTGAAGGACCCTCCTTGTCCCTAGGCTCTACACGAGAGAGAAGGTGAAGTGAGCTATGGATGTACATTAGGTTCTTCACTTTCTTTGACGCTTATCGGTTCCTTTTTAGCAAATGAATAAAACCATAAGTACTCCAATTCCTCTCACAAGTTGAAGAGTTGGCTACTTGTGAGAGCAATCTCATTGCAAATGATTGTAATTCAGGGGTTTCTCCTCCATTGTTCCGCCACCATTTTAGTCTTTTTTTGCATGAACATCATATAAAACTCACAAAAGAAAAATCAACATGCCCACATGAAAAATTATTCCATTGAAGCATCCTCACTTTGATCATAAATCTTTTTTAGTGCAGCCCAAAATCCTTCACGTACCTCTCTATCCTCATATGGAGCCCTCTTATTGGTCACTTGTATATCATACCATTTAGGATTTAATACATAGACAATACAATGAAGGGGTGTATTAAGTTTGTTATATCTTCCAGGTATCTTTTCTTCTATCTAAGGATATGTTGGCGTAACAATTAGCACCTCTGGAGTGCGAGTTGGTATGGATAGCTATGCACAATGCATAATGACTGCTCTTCAAATTAAGAGGGGAAGCTCCCTCGTTGTGCTGAAATGTGTGAAAAAGTAAAGTATCTAACTCCTATCTTTTTGGCTCAGTTGGAAGAGACGCAAGGTTAAGAAAACCAAGAACGTTGTAGCTAAGGATTTTCTAGTTTCGTCGATCACTAACTACAACTAAACTAAAAACTTTAATTTATCCAATTCTCCTCAAGAAAACAAAGCATGAGGAAAAAGGAGTAGGAATGGTTTTACGATAATCTTTAAGTTAGGATTTCCAAGGAGACGATGACACCTATCCGAGGCATAGGCTAAAAGAAAGATTATTAGCACAACATTAAAACGACAATACTTACTTCTAAATTCCCAAGGAGGTGACAACACCTATCCGAGGTGTAGATTGAAACAAAGATTGTTAAACATAACATAAGAAAGCCAACTAGGACAACAAATTGCATTGTCAAGACATGCATACAATAAACGATCAAACTAGCCACTCCATTTAACTAAGGTGAATAAGTACCATAATAATAACATTCAGGTAAGGTTGCACAACTAGTTATTATCATAATAAAAGTTCGTTGGACATATACAGAATAACAATACTACAGGTAAGGTTGCTTAGCATGTATGCTATCACGTGCAAAAGTTAATTACAAATGAGCAAAGAGCTTTTATTTATAGACATCAAAGGTGTAGGGAACCCTAAAATCACCTTGAGTCAACTACAGTCTTGCAAGCATGCAAGATTTTATTGCTAAACCCTAAATAAATGAAACTATACCAGTTAATTGGAAAACTACCATCAGTTAATCGAAACAGGACTCAACTGAATTGGACATGTGCAACATGCAAGTCCTTATTGAAATAAAAATAATTGATAACTAACATCAATTAACTACTCCTAATTGAAAGTCTAAACTCCCATGAAGATATCTCCAAGGATGAGTGTGCGTGTAAAATTAGCAATTAGAACTCAAGACTAAATGTCGAGTTAACTGCTGCTCCTGACTCTATTTGCAAAAATAACTACAGGTTCCAACTGACTGATCACTCCAGGTCATCACGATCTAACACCTTGTCCAGGAATTGGTCGATTGTCTCATCCTTTGGTACTTTGACGTTGTCCATGATGATAACTTGCCTGTTCAACTCTCTGTCACCATCTCTGATCGCCCTTTGACATTCTTTGATCTCTTTAGTTGCCTTTTTCCTTCGCTTCACTCGAGGTTTTAATCGAAGTAGAAGGTAGTGAAGAAATACCGCTGCTCCAGAAATAAACTCAGCTTCCCTTGTTGTAAACCATTGAGTAAAGTAATCAAAGTAGCAACTTCATTCATGAACTCACCGCCAATTCTCAACTTTCTTCACATTTTGGTCTTTGTACTTTCAACCATCTTTGAGCAACTTTTTGCTGGGATCTTTCTTTGTCTTCATACCATATCTTATCACAAGCCTCAATGACTACAATGAAATTGTCTAGGCGAGGAGGAATAGCAAAACACTTCTCCAGGTCCCTTGGCTTCAGGTTGCAAATAACTCTCCCATCAGCTGATCTGATTTGTCTTGTAGACGAGTCATAGTGCTTAATGCAAGCAAGAACAAACTCAAGATCGAAAGCCGTGATAGTAATAGACATTGCTGCCAGCAACCTGGAACGCTCAAGATTCTTCACTGTATTTCTGCTAATGCCTTCCAACATATTTAGATTGACCATTGGATAGACACGATCCAAGTCTGTGTTCGAGGTTTTCAAAAAGTCGTGTATCAAGAAGACCGATTTGGCCTTATAATCTATAGGGTTGAATTGCATTTTGAAAATCTAGATTTTTTATTGTAAAGTCGGGTATGTTCGGACAACTTCGTGGTATTAAAAACTTCTGATGAGGCTAAAATAGTCGCTTGCGGGAATTTTTTTGATTTTTGAAACATGGGTTTTGTAGAGAATTGAATTCTAAGCAAACCTAGATCAACAAAAAATCGAAAAAGTGAGTTTTAGCAAGGCATGCGAAGGCTTTTTTAGTCGAGAAAAAGCTTGGGTTCTAGAGCTTCTCGGGACAATTTTTCCTGAGAAAATTTGGAACATGGGTTTTGTAGGCAATGGAATTCTAAGGCAACCTAGATGATTCGATTTTGGAAAATATGTGTTTTTGACCCACATGCAAATGAATCTTCAGAAAAAAGCATAGTGCTTTTAGAATAAAAGCAACGGGGCAATTTTCTCGAAAAAATCTAAGACATGGGTATTGTTGTTGTCGCTGAAATATGTGAACCTAGATGATCAGATTTTGAAAATTTTGCCGTTTTCTTTGATATGCTAAGAATACCTAAGACGAGAATAGAAGAAATTATACAAAAAATAGAAGTTTGTTTATTCTGCTTCTAAAGTACCGTTTCATGCTTGATCGGGGAGACTCGCCGAAGTCCGCATGCACCTAAAAATTGAACTTTGGAAAATTAATTCCGGAACAATTTGACCGCACCTAAAAATTAAAACTAAAAGTACCTTCGAATCTTCAATTGCTCAAGAAAATCGCCTTTGCTTGAGCTTGTTATGAGAATAATGGCGCCAATAATGACTTAAATAAATAAATTTAAGCATAAAATCATCCCATTTGCTTGCAAATCAAGCACCACCCTCATTGGACCCCAAAATAGTTAACTGAATGAAAAATAAACGCTAAAAAGTGCGCCAACTTTGATACTCAGTTAACTTTGCATGCAAACCAAATGGCCCCTTTTGCAAGCAAAAATAAATTGAATTAAATAATATTTAAGTTCAGTTGAAGTAAACATTAAATAATATTTAAATCCATTTGAAAACTCCACCATTATGGGGCACTTAGAAATCTTCAGTTCAAAAGTCAAACCTTTGACTCTAGGCGTCATTTTCCAGACTTAACCAATTTTATGAAAATTTGGATTTGTAACCCTCGTCGGAGCCCATGTTCAACCACTGATTTTGATTGATTGACATGCCCTCTTGACTGGCTGATAGTTTCGTTGAAGATCAAGATCAAAACTGACAAAACACTCCTTGAGATTGCAATCCATAATTTTGAAGTTTGAGGCTTCAAAAATCAAGGCGCCTTTGGTCAAAACTAGGCTTTTGCCTCTAGACTTAGTCAAATTTTCATTATTTTCAATCACTTTGAAGGTGATTATGACCTCCTTACATCTTGCGTTCGACAAAACTTTAAAACTAAAAGGCAGGCTCATCGTGAAGTTAGCTCCATTCTACACAAGAGCTTTTAGAGAGCACATTTCCAAATTCCATCATCTGATGGGTTAAAATCAAGGGCGCCCCTGGCCTCCAAGGGCGCTTTTGTTCTCAGACTTAGCCATTTTACAAACTGGCTAAAAATCCACTTAAACTCTAGCTACAGGCTACAGACTTATCTTTTGACCTGAGATATGCAACAAAAAGCTGGATGTAACACAAACAAAATTAATACCTGAGATCACCAAAAAGATTGCATTCAAGGCTTCAAAACCTTGGGTGCCCTTGGCCTCCAGGGGTGCTTTTGCTTTTTCCTTGACATTTTGACCATGATTAAACCTCATGGTTGACCTTTGATTTCGACAATTCAACAACTCAGATTCACTTGTTGACGGATGCGTTGCAAAGCCTGATAAAATCCGAGACAATCATTTGAGGTATCATTTGGTCAGAATCCTTCATCTGGTCCCTCAAAAAGATGGGCGCCCACGGCTAAGAGGTGCGCTTTTCACTCTAGTGTTAGTCATTTTTCAATCTCCCCCGTTTCTCATTCAATCACCCGTATCAGGTGCTAAATAGATCTTTCAGGCTAGTTGGATAGCTCATCGCGAAGCTGACAATATTCTTGACAAGTCTCCTGGGAAGTGACAAAACTCAAAACTGAAATTTGAGCCTTTGAAATCTAGGGCGCCCCTGGCTACCAGGGGCTTTGGTGCTCTAGAGAAAAGTTTTGATGATTTTCATCTCGGCGAAAAATCTCCTATGAGACAAAGCATTATTTTGAACTTATCTCACCATAGATTCTCCATTTGAGCATTTTAGGCTTAGATTTCGACAACTGGTCTCTGACCATCTACCATTGACGACCTCAGAGCTCTTAGCTTTCCATTTGAAAAAAGAAAAAACTACCCACCAGACTTAAACTAAGTTTTAACTGAAACTGACTTCACCATTGTGATCGTGAAGCAAAATAAACCAATCAAAACAATTTTTAGTCAATTCTGACAAGTTTCAATTTTTAGGGTTTTGCGACCTGGAACAGGGGTGCTTGAAAACCTTAATTTTCAATTTTTTCAAATTTCACCAATATCTTCTTGACATCAAATTGACACAAAGTCCATATTTGATTTGCCCAAAAACTATGTTTTGACATCATTTTAACAGGGTTTAGACTCTTTTAAGCAAAATGCCTTAATGAAGCAAAAAATTTGGTTTGGGTACAACAGGATATAGAGAAAGATCTTTTGAATTTGTTATTTTCTTAACTCTTTCACACATGGAATCTATTTCTTCATAAATTTCTCCCAAACATGGTTTGTTTGAATCTGCAAATTTATCACCTCACATATGGGCCTAATAAAGTCCACAAGTTTAACATCAGCCCAAAAATGGTCATCAAGGACCATACCTCTCATCTTAATTGTAGTATCTGATGTAGATTGTCTCCAAGTTGCGCATGCATCACTAACTACTGTGGAACACAACTCTTGTTACACCCCAAATTTTGATTTGCAATTACTTTTATCTTTTACGTTAAAAATGTGTTTTTGACATTAATGAATGATTATATGTCAGTTGATATTTTGATAAAATTATAATACAATGCAAAATGATTTGATTGTAATGTTTATTACTTTTAATCAATGATTATGACATCGTGGCTAATAATGGACTAACTGTTTGGATGGCCTTCTAAGTTGAATGTAGGAGCAAATTTTTACCCTTCCAAAAGGAGAGGGAGAGTATCACTAGAGAGGAGAGTATAGACATGGGTAAACAAATGGGTAAATGCCAATTTGAGTCAAACACACACACTCACGTAGGATTTTGTATCAAATCTGGGTAAGTAATCACAATATTGTCATTGAGTTTATTTGGTATCGTGACTAGTGTGGTCGAGTCATAAGAATAGGTTAAATCATATTTGGTCTTTGGCTAGTCTTTTGCAATAAAAAGGTGTTATGTTGTTTCAACACCATCTTTTGATTTATCAATTAATATAAAAGTTTATTTGATTATTATTTAAATATATATATTATATTATATTGTTAGCATTAATACTAGTGGTCTATTATGAGAAGCCCACGGTTGTTATGGGAATTAAAATGCCATTTAAAGCATGTTATGAAAATAAATAAAACCAAACAACTTAGCTCTCACATAGAGGTTAAAAGCCTCCATTGAAGGCTATATTCTTGGCTTTCAAAAAGATATTAATGTAATTGAATGAGGGCATAATGGAAGGGCGTAAGTTTAAATTGCTTTGGTGTGCCTTTAAGGTTTAGTTTTTACTATTATTAGAAGTGGGCTATTGAGAAGTCGCATGTTTTAGAAGGGATTATCATTCTTATTTTGATCATTTTCATCTACGTTGAAAGGGAGAAGAGTAGTCATATGTTTTTGAAGTGAAGAGTTTTTTGTTTGCCAGAGAAAGAGCGGAGTTTTCAAACAATAAGCACGCCATGGTTACTTGGAGAAGCTCGACAACATTGAACATCTGGAAGTGCAAAAGTATAGAATTAATACAGGTATGAACACAAATATGTTTTCATTCTTTTATTTTTGGTAATATGTAGATGAAGATTTAGATTTGAGAAGTTAATATGAGTTTATATATTGAATATTTTTGAAGGAAATTAGAGATAAAGTAGTATGATTTTACAGATCTGTGCATGCAATTATTTAAATTCTCTATTTAGGATTGTATAAGACAGTAGAGAAGAGTTTTATTACTCTACTGTGGTAAGTTGAATAAAATATTCTATTTACTCAAAAAAATAAATAAGCAGACCAATATGAACATGCAAAAAATATTCTGTAATATATTTATATATTTGTATGATAAGTTTGAAGCTTACACTGATACTGATATTTTGATTGAAACAAATCAGATTAATATTCAGAGCTATTAATAAGGTTAAAACATCGTAATTATGTACTTTTTCTTGCAAAAAAATTGGCAATATGTTGTACATTTATCATCATTATAAAATGTGTTTTTGTACGATGAAAGAAGAGGTAAACATAGAAAAATCAAAATTATTTATGAAGAAGTATTTTGATATTAGTGAATAAAAATCTTATTTTTTCTTATGTTATGAGTTGACAAGAACTTAGGTGACAGATAAAGAGTCACGAGTCAGTGACATTATTCAAAATTACTATAACTTGTAAAAGAGTTTTAAAATTATTGTGTATGAAAATACAAGGGTATCACTTTTAGAAATAAATGCAAAAACATATGAACAAGTGGTAGTAGCTAGGGTCCAAGATATTGCGAGTATGCAATATGAATGTTCATTGTTAGGAATATGTTTCTGTGACCTTAGTTGTTTACCGACCATAGAAAGTTGCACATTTTTTAATCTTAAATCCTTGTGAAAAGTTAGACAAACAGTCAAACAAGTCAACCATGTGTTAAATCATAGGTGAAAGATCATTTCTAAGTCGAGTTAGAGGTGTGTGAAATCGACTCAATTTCCTATGGAGCTGTTTATTTTATTTTAAAACTTTGGCTAAAGTAATGCAAAAGTCTTTGCTTGCATTAATCGGTTCACAGTGTTCCAAATTGCATAATCCAATCAGATTGGTCATACTTAGTTAGAAGTTGTCTAAAGTTGTATGGTCAATTCGTTAGGTAGGACACAACACTAGAACTCATATAGCATGCATTTTTTGGTTTCCTTTGTCTATACTCTTCATGAAGGGTAGGGCCACTTCCAGATGGAAGGTGTGTGGGGGATCACTGGTTTGTGGTTGGAGGGAAAACACTCGGGTGATGCTCTTCCTCTTGTAGACAACTTCATGAAGACTTGTGAGATAGATGCAAAATTCTAGATATGAAAAAATTTATAACACTAACTGTGTATTGTAAACTTTTTTACTTTAAATACAAAATATCTATGTATTGTAAAGGAAAAGATTATCTTATTTTCCAAATTGTAATTATATCAATTACAAATTCAAAATTTGTAGTATTCATTTTATTATGGATCATGTAAAACTAATGTTATAGGAAAATTAACTTTTTTTATTATCGATTTATAGTTTGTGGATATTTACTTTCATGTTAATTCATTAAGTAATTCCTGTTTAGAAAGTTGAGTATGCTAAATATGGTACTAGAGCTACTGGGTTCAACACATGGACCTATGAAGTCATTATGTGAAATGATCTCAAATATTAACAGTTAGCTAATGTTTGAAAGCGTTCTTGTGCCAAAATGACAGGATGAAGAACAAGGAAATCTGTACCCAATTGCCTAGGCTAGTGGTAGAAAAAGAATCATCTCTGGAGGTAAAACTCTGAGAGAATATCAACTATTCAAGAGGTGCATGGCTTGTCGACTCTGAAACCCTTGCCGAAGCTCTTAAGTGCACTTGGTTGGAAAGGAAACAACAAACTAAGGCAGAAAATAAGACCATAATACCTCTTCCCTTTGTTAAACCGAGTAAACCATTTGCACATCGAGATACCTTTCGATTATGGTCATGATGCACCAAAAGTAGGAAAGGAAGTGATGAAGTACCTGCGAGTACACCCACCCTCCAAGTTTTTCCTGGTAGATTTTGATGGTAAAGAAACCGAAGAAATACCTTTATCTGATAGCGACTTGTAGTCGCATAAACTCAAAGAAGTTTTGTATTAAATAAGGATGTACTAAGAATCCACTAAATAAAAGTATAACAAAGTTTTTGCTATTTTTCCAAATCTGTCTATTGGATTAGATAATGTTATAAATGATGTCTATTGTTTAAAGTGTAAAGCCAAAATTAGAAGATTTAATTAAACACTTAAAATAAACTTTAGGTGTGAAGTAGAAATCCAACATGGTGTGAACTCAAATTAATGCATAAGGAAGTCAGGAGGTGTCAAACCCTTATGAAAATCCAATGGCTAAATTGGATCAAATTTAAACGTTGTTAAATGAAACAAGGAAAACTTGGTACCCTGGAGTAGGAAGTTAGGGGCCAAAGTAAACTAGAAAGAGAGAATGAGGCATCCCAGGAAGGGGAAGATGAAAATAGACACGATCACACCACTCAAAGTGGGTGAGGGGAACAAAAAATGATTCAAGAACTAATAATGAAAAGAAGAATTAGTTATCTCTTGAGTTGTTGAGAGACATGAAAATGGTAACACCACCCAAGTTCGATGGAATAGTGAGTGGAGATGTTGTAGAAGCTTGACTCGTAGAAATGGAAAAGAATTTTGAGATAAAAAATACTTTAAAGTAACTAAGACATTTTGGGGTGCCTACTAGTTAGTAGGTGAAGCATCCACATGGTGGATGAACAAGAAGATGGAATTGGGGTTAAGCTCCTTAAGTCTGACTTGGGACCAATTTGTGGTTATTTTTAGGCAGAGGTGGTTACCTCAATTTTTTTTGACCAAAAGCTTATAGACTTTCAAAATCTATAGCAAGGAGACTTGTTTGTGGTAGAGTACTAGGAGAATTTTACACATCTTTTGAAGTATGTACCCCAGTACCAAAAGGATGAAAGGTTCAAAATTAGAAAATTCATCATGAAACTAAATTCCTAGATAGGAGGAGAAGTTGATGTACATGGTCCAACAACTATGGATCAAGTATTTGAGAAAGCCATAAAATAGGAGTAAAAATTGAAATCAATCTCTGCTTATCATGAGAAGAACCGTTAAAAGTATAATTGGTCATAATCTTCTCAATGTTTTAAGAAGAAAAATGATAAGCAGGAAGCCAAGAGGAAAAATGACAAGGGATTCATGAGTAACTGAAATGAGTCCATGAATGAGAAGAAAAATAACAACAATACCTGGAGAAATGGTGATAATTCTGTAAAACCTTTTGAAAGGTGAGGACCTCCTGGAGGATGTTTCTCTTGTGGAGTTGATCACTATGCAAACTGATGCCCAAAAAAGAGTCAAGGAGCTCAACAACGAGGAAACCCATTACCTACACAAGTAGCCTTCCAACAAAGGATTCATGCAACTTTAGACAATCGTCAAGCGGAGTACCAAATTACTCCTATAGAGACAATAGGTACATTATTTGGAGCTCCTATTTCTATTTTGATTGATACTAGTGCAACATAAAGTTTTATTGCACCAAGAGTGTTAAATAAATTTCCTAGAAGAGCTAGATTTATGGAAAAATCTTAGTCAGTTGAATATGCTAATTAGACAAAAGCTTAGGTAGAGCAATGATTGTTTGAAGCTAGACTTAATCTTCCAAGTTTCTACTCTAAAGTGAACCTAAATGTAGCACCTTTAGGTTCTTGCGTTGTTGTCTTAGGAATAAATTGGTTATGGAGGCATAGGGCTAAGGTGGACTGTTTTGCAAAAATAGTAGAGTGTCTAGATGATCTAGGAAACAAGGTCTTCCTTCAAGGCACTCCAAGAGAGGTCAAGATTAGACAGATCTTTTCCATGCAATTAAAAAGGGCCAAGCAAAAACGGTTTCAACTCTATATTGTCAAGATGGAGAAGTTAGAAGAACTCAAAGAGTTTATCTTTCAAGATGACCTAATGTATTGTGAGTCTCGAAAACTCCATTGGATTGAAGAATATCTTAAGGATAAAAGAGAACCTGCTATGGGGAACTATCCATTTCTTCAATATTTTTAGGATTATTTTCCAAATGAACTCCCTGGATTACCCCTAAAAAGAGCTTTTGATTTCTCCATTGACACAATTCCTAGTTCAGAATCCATGTCAAAAGCATCATATCATAGAGCACTTCAGAGTTGATGGAACTAAAGGCTCAGTTGTAAGAACTATTGTCAAAAGGATTAACTAGACCCAATGTTTCAACATGGGGAGCACCAGTAATCTTTTTCAAAAAGAAGGATGGTACTTTACGCTTATGCATAGATTATCATATGCATAATAAGGAAACAATAAATAATAAATATCTTTTTACCTTGTATTGGCAATATTTTTGATTAGATGCGTGGAGTAGCAGTATTCTCAAAGATCAATTTACGATTTGGATACCATCAGTTAAGACTAAAAGATGAAGACATTGACAAAACAACTTTCAGAACAAAGTATGGACACTACAAATTCACAATCTTGCCTTTCAGTCTTATGAATGTCCCATCAACATTCATGAATTTGATGAATAGTTTTTTTAGAGATTGCTTGGATAGATTTGTTCTGGTGTTTTTAGACAACATTCTTATATATTCTAAGAATTAGGAGGAACTTTTCTAGCACATGCAGTTTGTTCTACAACACCCGAGAGAGCACAAATTGTATGGGGAACTCTCTAAATGTACATTCTTTCAAAAAGAAGTACAATATCTAGGTCATGTAATTTCAATAGAAGGAATTACAGTAGATTTGTCAAAGATCAAAGCCATTTTTAAATGGTTAGTGTCAAAAAATGTGCATGAGCATAGTTTTATGGGATTAGCAAGCTACTATAGAAATTTTGTGTCGAACTTTTCTAAGATTGTTCACCCTATGACTTCTTTGTAGAGAAAAGGAAAACACTTTGATTGGTCAAAAAAATGTCAAGTGGCATTCAATCAACTTAAAGAGAAGTTGACTATGGCTCCAATATTGATGGTTCTTGATCCAAAAGGCTAGTTGTAGTAATCATCAATGCTTCGGGGGAAGGATTAGGTGGAGTTCTTATGCAAGAAGGGTGAGTGATAGCCTACGAGTCGAGAAAGTTAAAATAATATGAGCATAATTATGCTCATCATGATCTTGAGTTGGCAATAATTGTTCATGCTTTGCAAATGTGGTGACATTATTTATTGGAAAAGTCTTTTGAGCTTAGGTCAGACCATCAGGGTCTTAAGTACTTATTCTCCCAACCACATCTCAATGCTCGACAAAGAAGATGGTTGGAATTGATATCCAACTATGAATTTGAGATAGATTTTAGCAAAAAAAAAGAAAATCGAGATACAGATGCTTTGAGTCGAAGGAGACACATTTGCTCAATAGTCTTTATTAATTCATATTTTAAAGAGAAAGTTTTACAAAAGTTTGTGGGATATGAATATTATGAGAAAGTTAAGAAATCTCTCTCAATCAATCCTCAAGGTTTTAGGTATGACGGGTTTTGTTTTGAACCAGATAGAATTTTAAGGTTCAAGGGAAGAATGTATGTTCCAAAATTTGAGGGCTTAAAAAATATTGTGTGGAAAGAGGTTCATTTTGCACCATATTCAAGACACCCAGGAGTGACAAAACTCCTAGTTAGTGTAAAATAACTTTATTTCTGAAAAGGAATGAAGAATAATGCTTCAAGATTTGTGGCAGGATGTTTAGAATGTTAGAGAGTAAAGGCTGGACATCATCACCTAGCAGGACTTTTGTATCCTCATGAAATTCTAGAGTGGAAATGACAAGCCATTAGTATGGAATTTGTGTAAGGCCTTCCCATGTCTCGAAATAAACATAATGCTATTTTAGTATTGGTGGATAAACTCACCAAAGTAGCTCATTTTATACCTTGAAATTTAATGGATGGAGCATCGATAATAACTCGTAAGTTTGTCCAGGAAGTGTTTATATTGCATGGAGTTCTTGAGAAGATCATCTCAGATAGAGATGCACGCATGACATCGAGGTTTTGGAAAACCTTGTTTTCATCACTTGGAACTCAATTCAATATAAGCTCAGCCTCTCACCTTGAGATAGATTGTTAGACAAAAAGGGTAAACCAAGTACTTGAAGATATGCTAAGAATTTATTGCATGGACCAACAATACAAGTGGGAGAACTATCTTGCACTTATGGAATTTGCATACAATAATTCCTACCATTTCATAATAAAGATGGCTCCATTTGAAATATTATATGGAAGAAAGTGTCGAGCTCCTATAAGCTAGGATAATCTAGAATATAGGATTAGCCTTGGACCATAAATGTTATCAAAATGGAGGAGTAGATCAAGCTAATAAAAAAAATATTGGCAAAAGTAAATGATAGAAAGAAAAGTTATGCTAATGCCAAGCGTACACCAAGACAATTCTTAGTAGGAGAAAAAGTTCTTTTGAAGGTCAAACCTTAGAAAAGTTTTGTAAAGTTTGGAAAGTCATCCAAACTAGCCCCTAGATTTGTGGGTCCTTTCAAAGTTCTTGAAGTGATCAACCTGGTTGCCTACAAAATTTCTCTTCCTCCAGCTCTTGCTCGGATGCATATTGTGTTTCATGTTTCATATCTTAAGATGCATATAATTGGTTTTGATCATATACTTGACTGGAATGCACTAAAAGTACATGATGCAAGAGTGGTAACGATCGAGCCTCTCAAGGTGCTCAAAGTATGCAAGCTCCACTTGCATAGCAAAGAGGTTACTAAATGCGAGGTCCAATAGGACTAGTATTCAGAGGGCATTGCCACTTGGGAGGATTACAATGAATTTTATCAGAAGTTTTCTCATTTATTTACTACTTTTTATTAGTTAAAAGAAAACTTGTTTTACGATCTTATTATGATACACTGAATCATTGAGGATTATGATCCTTATGGGGGGAGATATGTTACACCCCAAATTTTAATTTGCAATTACTTTTAACTTTTACATTAAAAATGTGTTTTTGATATTAATGAATGATTATATGTCAATTGATATTTTGACGAAATTATAATGCAATGCAAAATGTTTTGATTGTAATGTTTATCACTTTTAATCAATGATTATGACATCGTGGCTAATAATGGACTAATTTTTTGGATAGCCTTCTAAGTTGAATGCAGGAGCATCTTTTTACCCTCCCAGATGGAGAGGGAGAGTATCACTGGAGGGAAGAGTAGAGACATGGGTAACAAATGGGTAAATACCCTTTTGAGTCGAACACACACACTCACATAGGATTTTGTATCAAATATAAGTAAGTAATCCTAGTATTGTCGTTGAGTTTATTTGGTGTCGTGACTAGTATGATTGATTCGTAAGAATAGGTTAAATCATATTTGGTTTTTGGCCTGGTCTTTTGCAATAAAAAAGTGTTATGTTGTTTCAACATCGTCTTTTTCGATTTATCGATTAATATAAATTTTATTTGATTATTATTTAAATGAATTATATATATATATATATATATATAAATAAGTGAATAAATATGAATATAAATATGCATATATACATATATACATATACATATACATACATACGTATATATATA
>VDFB02117680.1:0-13163 GCA_007258455.2 Sequoia sempervirens | reverse complement strand
CATCATTCAAATTGAATCAATGAAGAAGAGAGCTCCAAGAAATGGTTGAAGGAGCTTTTTGACGAAAATACCCCTATTTCTTCACAATTTTTGACAATTTTCTGTAGTTTTAGTCTGAAAATAGTTTTGTAAGGCCTTGTACAGTACCATGTCAGATCTATAAATTGATGAAATGATATTTCTATGCTTTTATGTTCAAATTATTATTTTTTCATTAAATTTCATGTGGTTTTGAGCAAGATATGGAAAAATTACTATTGACTACCCTATTGCTGATCTAGGGTTTCCAGCGAGAGAAAAAATTCATAAATTTTTCTTCTACCATTGAAAATTATTGAAACTTCATAAAACTCTTAGGTTTCTACCCACGTTCTGACCAAAGGAAAATTCTAATTCAATCGTATGAGTGAGTTGTGCAGATCTGTTTGTATGCATTGTCAACAAAACTATCAAAACCATAGGGTGTTGAGGGTTTAGTGCAAGATTCATTTTTTTTGTGTTCACCATAGCACTGTAAGGTTTGGTGAGGTCCTCTAGAGTACATTGAAACTTTGATAAGCCTAAAAATTCTTAGGAGTGAGTGTGGTTTCAATAAACACCAATTAGGACCTTGTTTAAGGGTTTGAGCCTAGAAAGGAAAGTTTACAGAAATCTTCCAAGATAGGGTTATAAAACCTTCAAGAGAGTCAATAGGAATATGAAAAAATTTCCATTTACATCTTGTTTATGTAGTGTAGTAAATTGTACACTCTTGAAAATAGTACAATTTCACACTTAATTTAAACCTATTTTAGCACCCTTGCATTAAATACCCCTTTAAATCATCATAAGTAGTCCCTTAAGACCCTTTATTTTGGATCTCGAGGTTTATTTCAACAAAAAACCTAAAAAAATCATCAAAAACACTAAAATTCCTAACAAACCACCTCTAAAATCTCGGGCGGGACTCATATGCCACCTTGGGCATATGAGTCCCCGTAGGTGGGCCTCGTATGCCACAAGTGGCATATGAGTCCCATTTGGGCCCTTTTTAGGGTTTAAGTGGGTAATTCAAGTTTTTAGTTGATGTCATATTTTGGGATCTAAATAATAGTAAATTAGGTGTATTTCCTATATAAACAAGCTCCTAAGTCATTTTTCATCTAAGCAATGATCTAGAAGAGCAATTTGAAGATCCAAGCATTCAAGAGCATTCAAGCATTCTTCACAAGAGCATTCAAGAACAAGAAATAAACAAAGTTGAATCCTTGGAGCAACATTATAGTGGTTTTGTAGGTCTTCAAGCTCACTTTCTTTCAATATCTAGCATTGTCAAGAGCAGATTATGGTTGCCTCTGGTGAATCACGATGGATTCTAGGTTGGGGAGATGCAATTGGCCATCAAGCCTAGCCTAATGAATTGTTTTCTAAGTGATTCCATCCTCCATTATCACTCGAATTTCAACCTAGAAGGAAGGTACATGCATATATTATGGATTATTATGGTGATTAGACATCTACTAAAGTGATTCATTCATCCCCATATTTCATTCTTGCATCTCATTCTAGCACAATAGAATACGATTGAATTGCATTTCAAATTTCCTAATCTTAGACACACTTAAGGTTAGGGTTTATGTTCACATTTGCATTCAATGTCCATTATTTTTATCAAGGTTTAATTACAAAACTTGGGGTTTGACTTAGGAAAACCCCCATAAGAAAATCAAAAATATATTCTGTTTTGTAGGCCTTTTTATAGGTTCAGATCCAAAAATTAGTTTGGGAAGGAAGAAAAAAGATTGGGACATAGATTTGAACTTTGAATTTTTGAAAAAGAGGAGCGAGACTGATATGCCAAAAGTGGCGTATGAGTCCCACTATAGGAAAAATTCCTTTTTTTTTGCAGATCCTAAATCTACATTGTCAGAAACTTGTTCCAGATTAGAAACCCTAGTTTGGGACTAATATGCCCATACTGGCATATGAGTCCAAGTGTGACTTTTTTGTTCAAATTCATACTCTTTTCTAGGTCATTTAATCATATATTGCATGTCATTGAGTCTTGTCATTAGGTCTTTCATTTCATTAGTCTTTCCAAGCCCTAGCTTGGTGGTGAACCCCTCTTTAGTTTATAATGAGACCCTAGGACAACCCTATTGTAAGATCTTGTTCTCCTTTACATACTTTAGCTTGAGATCTCCAGGGTTTTCCTTGAATGAGAGTGAAGAATATTGTTATACTATCTCCCAAGCATAGGACTATTTTCCACCTTTCGTTTTGGTGAACCCAACATGAAGAACATCTTAATTTTTATTTTGAGTGCATCATCATCCTAGATCTTTCTTGCATTAACATTGAATTAGGGTTTGCATTAGTTAATTGAAATTCTAGGGTTTATAAATCTTGCATTAGTGAAAATGCATATAGGTTGCATTTTTGCATCTTACATCATTGAAAATCATCTCAAATATGCATTTGTATTTAGTCTACAGATTATCCAAACCAAAAAAGCATAGAAATAACTTAAAATTTTCTAAAATTTGTGAAAAAAAACCCTCATTGGGACTCATACGCCCCTCTAGCTATTTAGTCATAGTGCATATTTTAAACTGAATTCTAAATCATTGAATTCTCTATTTCTGGGCTTTTGTTTGTTGTTGGTAGCTTTTTGTTTCAATTTACAGAGTTTTTGTTATGTTCAAATCATTAGAGTTAGCATAGTTTACCTTCATTGCAATTGTGGATAGAATTAGATTCTTGTACTTTCCATTTTCAACATTATTTCATAGTTCAATTAGATTAGATTACATTTGGAATTCATTAGAAAAAAACCAAAAACACCTACAAACCAATGAATCACTTGGAGAAAGTAAAGTTATTTGAGTATGTCAAATCTTTTTTTCCAAGTTAACCTAACCCTCAAGCCTTTTAGTAGTGACGACTTTGACATGTTAGATGAATCCCTTGAAGAGTTCATCTCACAAGGTTCATCCACTAAGGTTTGTTATGATAAACCAAAACCAAGAGAAGTTAACATGATTCAACCTCAACTTATCCTTTACCCACCTTCACACAAACCTCAAACTCAAAAAAAGCCTATTTTTAGCCTTGAACGCCTAAGAAAAATGTTTTGCAGCAATCAAGTTATAATACCATTGCTCATACATGTAACACTTAAAACAGTCCACAACAAAAACAACCAGCTCCAACAACCTTACCTTTGCCTAATCCCATGTTTCCTAGTGCTCCTCATTTTCCTTCGAATAGTGGGAAGGAGTATGATATTGTTGAACAACTTAAGAATACTCCTACAAAGATATCCCTATTGGACCTAATTCATAATTCACCTAATTATCACACTATGCTTCAAATAGCCTTGCAACAAGTAGTAGTTCCCTTTGGTACAAATGCAAACAATGTGGCAGCCCTAATACAAGGAATGAATACAATTAATGTAGACATTACTTTTCATCAACATGAGCTACCTCCTTTGGAATTGAGAAATAAAAATGACGCCTTCATGATAATAGGCATCTATAATATGTTTGGAATAAAAATAACCCTTGTTGACAATGGATCCACCCTTAATGTGTGTAGTGTGACCCTTTTGGATAGACTTGGCATGGAAAAATCAAGAGTTCAAATTGATTCCTTATCGATTCAAGGATTTGACAACGTAGGAAAACAACCACTTGGTGTTATTACTTTACCTATTACAGTTGGAAAGGAAACCTTACAAACTCCTATTCATGTCATGCCTCATGACCTTTCATATAATCTTCTTTTAGGAGGACCTTGGATTCATGAGATGCATGTGGCGCCTTCAACTCTTCATTGTATAATGAAGTATGTCTATAATGATAAGGTATACTAAATTGAAATAGATCCTAAGCCTGAAAGTTGCTTACAAGTTGAAAGAGGAATGACAAGTCCTCTAAACATATTGATTCCAACATTGAACATAGAACCTATCAAAGAAGAAGAACAAGAGATGGAAACAGTGTCAAAATTATTGGAAGATGATTGGGGTTCTTTAGAATTCACACCTTCATTTATGGGAGAATACATAATCACAAGAAAAGAAGACAAGAAACAAAAGAAACCAATGGTTATGTCAACACATAACTCAGAAGAAAAATCACAACCATCTACCTCATCTACCCTTGAAGAAGATACGAGCTACACAAAAAAAATTGATGAGATAGATTATCAACAACCGCCAAACTCAAAATAAATGGAGAAACTTTATGGAAGAGGCTACACGATTATGAAACAACTTGGCTATATTAGAAAAGTGTGTGGAAAGAAAGAACAAGGAATTTTTGTTCCTATAGAACCTAACATGCAAGAAACAAAAAGTTGTTTAGTATATTATCATTCTAAGATAACACAAGCAAACAAAAGACCCTCGTTGAACATAAATTCCATCATGTGCAAACCTAAAATAACTCTCACCTTGAAACATCTAGAATTGCTTGATATGACTTGTGAACAATCATTGGAATACTTCGAAGATGATGAAGCCTTGAAAAAAATGCTAGGAGATTATGAAAAATAATCTACTCCTCCTCAAAGGAAATGGGTTACATGTTCTATGATTAGTGCCAACAATAAAGATAGAAAAGGAAAGTACTGAGATTGACATGAAAAATGAAGAGTACAACACTAAATTTCCAAAAAAAAGGTGAACTTCCTCTAGGAGATACAATTGACATACCAATGGACATTAATGATAAGGAGAAATTTATTTAAGATAGGAAAGTTCCTTGATGAAGATGAATAAGAGGACCATGCAACATTGCTTCATAACTTTCCCAAAAAAAATTCTTGGAATTATTTAGATATGTCAGGAATGGATGCTAAGATAGTGACATATAACATCGTCCTTGTTGAGAATGCTAAACCAGTTAGACAAAAGATATGAAAAATGAATCCTAAGATAGCCTTGCTAGTTGATGGAGAGATTGAAAAAATCCTTGAAGTTGGTTTCATACAACCTATAGATTATTCTCCTTGGATCTCAAATATTGTTGCAGTTGTAAAACCCGATAATTGTATTAGGATGTGTACGAACTTTCATGATTTAAATAAAGAATCTTTAAAAGGTGATTTCCCCCTTCCTAATATTGACATGATAGTGGACTCAACTACATGACATGCTTTGTTATCATTCATGGATGGATTCTCTCGATACAATCAAATATTTTTCAACCCTGAAGATTAATACAAAAAAACATTTATGATATTCTGGGGAACATTTTGTTGGATAATGATGCCCTTTGGATTAGATAATGTAGGTGCAACATATCAATGAGCTATGACATTAATCTTTCACGAATACATGCATAATATTTTGGAAGATTATGTTGATGATATTCAAGCCAAATCTTTAACTCGACAAGACAATGTAAATATCCTTCAAAAATATTTGATGAGCGAATGAAAAAATACAACATGAGATTGAATCCGAAAAAGTGTGTCTTTGGTGTAGATAGTGGAAAACTTTTAGATTTTATCATATCTCATAGAGGCATTTAGGTGGACACGAATAAAATTAATGCTATCTAGTTAACATTCCACCTCCAAGAAACATCTCACAATTTTGTACCTTACAAGGAATAATTTAGTCTATTTGTTGTTTTGTAGCATTCCTAGTAGACAAAGCATTACCATGTACACATCTCCTCAAGAAAGATGTGGAATGAGGATTGTAAAAATATTTTGAGAGTTTGAAGGATTATCTTGCCACTCCATCTATTTTACAAATTGCTATGAAAAACATGTTGGTATGTGGTGATTGATCATGCTATACATATACCCCTACATGTATCCTTGCAGGGTCCTCGGATGTATCAAATTTTCCTCCTACTTTTGGCGTGTCACCTAAAAAGGAAAATAAAAAAAAGGAAAAACCAAATTTGTAGAACCCTAACTGAAGCTTCTAAGCTTGTTAAAAGGTCTTCGATGTGGGTTACGTATGATGAAAAAACACGATTATTTGCAAGATTGTAATAAGTTTTACACTAGATAATAAAATCATTGGATGGTTGTGATTTGGTGGATATACCCATTGGGTGAACCACGCTAAATTCTCTATGTTATAATTTATTTTATGTGTGTTTTAGTTTCTTTTGTTTATTAATTAAATCTGCAATTGTTAGATATCTATTTTCTAACCCTAACAAAACAAACCATTCATCCTTTATACCGTAGCATTGGCCCATGCTCTCGTAGCATTGTTGGCTCAACAAGACAAAAGTAGTGAGGAACATCCTATCTATTACATTAGTCGAACTTTGATTGATTATGAGACACGATACACAATGATAGAGAAACAATGTTTGGATCTTGTATTCACTACTAGTAAGTTGATACTTCACTTATTGAATGTTGAAATACATGCGATGATGAAATTTGATCCTTTAAAACATCTCTTCTCTTAAACAAATTTATCATGATGCTTAGCTAAATGGATGATGTTGTTAATAGAGTTTTACCTTAAGTTTGTTTCACAAAAATAAATTAAAGGACAAGCCTTAATCGACCACTTAGTGGATGCTCCCTCGCTCCTAGCATTACCTAATACAAAAGCATTCACTGATGAGAATGTGTTAACTATTCAGAAAGATGAAGAAAAATTGGAATTATACTTTGACAGTTCTAAGTGTAGAATAGGCTTCGACACTTGGGTTATAATAGTCTCACCCATCAGAAAGCCTATTCCCTTATCCTATTGCTTAAACTTCCTATGCACCAACAACATAGTGGAATATGAAGCATTAATTTATGCCTTACATGTTTTAACTTTGGGAGTTTGAGTTATTAAGATATTCGGTGATTCACAATTTGTCATTAAGAAAATAAACATGACATGTCAAGCAAAACATGAAAAATTATCAAAATACAAGTATCTAACAATGAATTTGTTACATAATTTTGAGTCGTTTACTATTGATAATATCACACGAAAGGATAGTTGACATGTAGATGTAATGGCAAGTACAACTTCTCTTATATCGCCTCAAGATCCTTCAAAGTATTTCACATTTATTGTTCATACCATTGTGAACCTATCAATAGAATCCAAAGCTGAAGAAGTATTATCAACAACTATGGAAAGCTCTAGTGAATGGTATGTACTGATATTTAATTATTTAAAATATAGTACCTTTCCTAAGCCAACAACTAAGAATACTCGTTATTGTCTTTGCAAACTCGCATCTAAGTATATAATTCTCGCCGATGTGTTATACTAAATATATTTTAACAGTATTTTACTTAGATGCCTTAAATAATATGAAATCCCCATAGCACTTGAAGAAGCTCATGTAGGACTTGTGCTTACAGAGGTCATTTTGGAGGAAGATTGTTAGTTCAAAAACTTGTCCGCATAGGATACTATTGGAGACATATGGAGAAATATTGCTTCAAATACGTTAAGAAATGTCATGCAAATGTCAAGAACATAGAAATTTGATTATGTTCCCGCTTCTGAGCTTTGGGCCCAAATTCCTATTTGGCCGTTCTCAGTATGGGGACTAGATCTGATTGGAAATATCTGACCTCTTTCTTCTGCTGGGCACACCTTTATAATAACTACAACAAATTATTTCAAAAAATGGGTGGAAGCAATTCCGCTTCATACGAAAACCACCGATGTGATATGTCATTTCATATTGGAGCACATTATTGCTCACTTTTTACTTCCTTCCGCATTGGTTTCAGACAATGGGACACTATTTAAGAATAATTATGTGAAGAAGTTCCTAGAAACGTTTAACATCCAACATTGTTTCTCAACACCTTACTACCTGCAATCTAATGGTCAAGTTCAATCAACTAATAAAACCCTTGAGAAAATACTACAAAAAATAGTAAAAAAACACAATAAGGACTGGCACACATAATTGAAATACACATTATGGGCTTATTGTACTAGTATATGAAAATCTATTGAGACTACTCCTTATAAATTTGTCTATGGTACCAAGGCGATAATTCCCTTGGAATTAGAGGTTCCTCCATTAAGAATCACTCTACAAGGACTTATGGATGACAATACTTATAAGGAACAACAATTGCATCAACTTGAAATGCTTGAAGAACAGTGCATTAACACTCTTGAATATCTTCAAGCTTATTCTAGAAAATTACAACATTGTTACAATGACCATGTCATCCCTCATGTATTCAATAAAGGTGATTCGATGTTATTCAAAAATTGATGTAACATCAATTCTAACCCAACTAAAAAAGGAAAATTCATCCCTAATAGAAATATATGGTATGCCTCTTAAGGGACTCATAAATATTATGCATTTGCATTGGTACTATGTCTAATCTTCTTGAATAGTGTGAATGATAAAGTAATGGTGTTAGAGTTAGTAGATGACATTCTATATGCTCTTGCATTGCTCCGTTCTTAAAAAAATAATTATTTGTGCATCTTGAATACTAAAGTAATTATTTAAATTAATTTTAGATAGTTAATTTAGGTTTCATACTATTCAAGATAATCTTGTATGTTGTTTGAGATCATAGGTGCATTTAATTTATCATAACATACCAAATCACAATGTTACATCTAAGAGAAACTATAATAGTTTTAATTAGATCACACAAAACATGTTAAATCATGGAGATATTTATTAAATATTCCTACAAAGAGTATTTGATCAATCACATTTCCATTTAACATACAACACATAAGCATAAATAATAAAGCATCAAAATAATCATATATATATCAAAATTTTGAGTACATGTCATTAAATATATAATGCTAGGGTGATCTGTGGCTACTAGATCCCTGAGGATTTGGTGATCACATTTTTCTAGATATAGTTTGATGAGAGATGGTAGTATGTGATTGTGATCATGAAATAATAAAAGCATCCAAAACATATTGTAGACGATGTTCTTTTCCAATGACCTCTTGGTGCTCTTTTGCTAGGTGGTATCTATCTACCTATAGCCTGCTACCTCTACATGGAGTCTCTTGACCTCTGTTAGACCTCGAGATGATTGGATATCCTGATAGGTAGCCTCAGCTCATTGACCATTCCTCCTAGCACCCTCATATGCTACCCCTAGTCTGACATATGGCTCGAACAGCTTTGTGTCCCACTCCATGATGGGTGGGGGCACATAGTCTGTATCAGTAGCATCATCAAAGAATAATGAAAAAACTATCTCTACAAAAACCTATTGATAGAGATTATGTATGTCTTTCACAACCATTTTAAGATAGAAATCATAAATATAATTAGTACAAATCATGATATATATAGAAAAAAATTAAAACATTAAGCATAAGCATAATAGTAAATAAAATGTTGTCACCTAGATCTCTAGATGGTTGTGTAAAGATGGCCTCATACTATGTAGGAGGCATGGAGGATGTGCTAGCCTCCCCATGAGCATAGGTGTTGGTGCATGACTATGATCTAATACATGAGTGAGCTAGCTCTTCCACTGCGGGCCAATTCGATCCTCATCCATTGTGTCACCAAATTTCTGCTCCATTAGCCAATCCCTCATCCTCATCCTCATTCTCTTCCATCATAATTTGGGTCTACAACCCAATATATAGTCCCTAAATATCATCACATCTACACATAGGTCTACATCCTTTGAGCCTTATCTTCTCACTTGTCCCATCCTCCTCATCCCTCTACTCTGGAAGTGGTCCTATAAAGCCTATAGGTTGATCCATCAATAATTCAAGAGATATTCATGTTGCTACCCACCACCTCAGGCTGCATCAGCTTGCACTAATATCATCAGCTTCAAAGACCTAGGGCATATCGAACATGATCCTCGCCAACTGAATACTATAGATGACATTATCAATGGTGAAAACATATTGTAATTCCTGTCCGAGCGCTGGTGCATGGATCACTCTATAGAGCGTCAGTGCTACTAGTGGTACCTATATATCTACCAAACTATCACAATGACATGACTATAGTATAATGGTCATACTATCGATTCGTGTGGTCTCCTAGTAGAAATAATTCCATCTGCATCCTAATCAGCTATTGCATCTCATATAACTAATGTACTAACTAGTATGGTCTCCACAAGATGTCCTCCTGATTGAGTTAGTTGAATATGACCCACCAAAAATGTAAATCCCCATGTACTGCCATAACTGCCTTAGTGGATAACTAAATGTGTGAGGGTATCTTAGGGCTAATATTGATGAAAACACTGTCGACCTAGTGCATGTGATATTCTCTAGGAACCACACATGCAGTAGTGTATAATGCACCATACCATCGGCCTCATGGTATGAAAACTACTCTAGATCATAATACAAGTGTGCAAGGATGTTGTTCCCCCAGGCATATATGATCCTATATTGCTCCATCCATTGTATCATGTGAACTAGTCCTCCATCTAGATGTGCTCCCCAACCATCATGGATGAGTACTAGTGCCACTGTGAAAATCATGATCCATACCAAAAGTGGTGCTCATGAATAAAGTAGCCAAGATAGTTCAATGTGTAGCCCCACGATGTCATCCTGAATTGGACCTTTAAGTCAGAAATATATATCGTATTTCATCACTCAAAATGACTGATCCCCTACAAAATGGAATCTCTCACCTTGAACCAGAACTCGAAGAATGTGATGGACATCATCTAGGGTGATCATCATCTTTCCTATCAAAAGATGAAACATATAGGTTTCTGCATCCCACCTCTTAGCCATTTCCATCAACATAGCATCATAGTACCTCATGGGAGGCATGAGGTATGCCCAATATAATCCAATGCTCTATAATATTTTTTTATGCTCCTATAATAATTTTGAGACTAAGTCTTGTAGGCGACCATCAAAACCAAGAAACCCAAAAAATTATGAGCACTTCTAGAAGGATGCCAATAGATGAGGAATCTGAGTCCCCTGTTCAATAGGTCATACTAATCGATAGGATAATTAAAGATACTCATTGAGGATGGTTTTATAACACTAAATTTGTCGCATATATTTTACAAGAGAATTCATCTTAGTACACAAAGAACATCATTGCAAGTGAACTGTATTTAGCAGGAGGGTTTCTGCTAGCAATGGAAGCTCCTAAATTGGTAATGGAATGTATCAATTAGTATGACCCAAATAGGAGGGTAATTGAGAAAGAAGGGAGAGTCTATGAAAACCTCTCTGTAAAAAAGACACTACCTTAGAATGGTTTTCCAACTTTCCTAATCATTCCATCCGTTCATGGATTTTTGGGACCTTATGGACTACTCTTGCACTTCTAGGGTTTTTCACCTAAAAGGAGAGAGCTAGGGCCAAAAATGCTTATGTATCACTCAAATTAGGATGTGTGTGATGTGATGTTATGTAAATGAAATTAACTAACTGCAATAGATTAATCTAGGTGGCTGAAAATGAATCAAAAGTGCAATTACAATTATGTTTGAAAACACGTTGTGATATACAAAAAACTATGTAAATGAAGAAAATATGCAGAACATAAAGTACAGGGATGAATCTAAGTGCACCTGAGTGAACTGTGAGCTTTTTGGAGTGTTCAAGATGCTGGTGAAATTTACTAATTTTTCACAGTGGGACTCATTCGCCCAGGGTGGCGAATCAGTCCGCCTACTGATGAAAAACTACTGGGAGCTAGTTTATGTCTGTCAAGATCTGAAATCTAACAAAATTCAAGTTTCCAATCCTAAGGTGGGACTCATTCACCACAAGCAGCAAATCAGTCCTCTCCCAAATTTCTGAAAAATCAAGAGACAACTCTGCAACACTAGATCTAAGAATGCATGCTTGTTAGGTTGTCAAAGTCAAATCTATAGAAAATGGACAAATAAGTCTCTCCAAGCTTGATTTTGACTCAAGTTGATTTTAAGCACCTATTTGACTTGAAAATCACTCTTCAACACCTAATAACTTGTCAAATCTACAAAAAAAGGGCTGCAAACAAATAAGTAAGAGGGGAAAAATGATTAGGGGTTAGTGGATAGGGGTTTGCCTTGGTCAAACCCCACTTTTGGTAATTAAACACTTGAAAAGACAATGTAATGAAAGAGAAAGATAAACTAATAACATGAAAGTTTTATCAATTCACCTAACTCTTGATAATGCAAGTCTGAAGTAATGTCAATGGAAGCTTCAAAGTGCTTGACAAGATGTTGTAGAATGCTTGAATGCTTAAGTGAATAGGTGGAAAAGTGAACTTGATGAATGGGGAGATGTAAAATGAGATAAAAATCACTTATTTATACAATTCTTGTGCCTTAGTATCCATTCATACCTCATCACAGGCCGACATCAAGTGATTTTGAATAAAATACCAAAAGGAAATTTGAAATGTTTTGAATTTGGGGCCAAGGGGGACTCATTCGCCACCGATGGCAAATGGGTCCCACCTAGGACCTAAAAACAAGTGTCGGGAGAAATGTTGTGTTTAATGTTATTTGTTAGGATAACATGCAAAAATACAATTAATTAAGTCATATGAGGGTATAAAGAGACAAAATAAAGCATGAGAAGGGTGTAGATAGTGAAGATGTGCCTCAAAAAGTGTGAAAGCTTGTTACAAGACTTTACAAAACTTCAAAATAGGACTTGTTGATGAATGAAAAGGTGGATTTTAGGTAAATTGTAATAAATAGAGTCTAGAAGAATGTAGAAATGTCCTACAACACTTCACAACACATTCACAAGACATCGTTCTTTAAGTTTTAGTACTTAAATAAGCATGTTCAAGCCATGTCACAACATAAAATCCAAGCAACATAGTTCCAACACCATGAAATAAGACCTAAAAGGCCATGAAAATGACAAGGGACCATTTTTGTATGGGATAGGGATTGTATAAACATTTTTTCTTCCCGCATTTAGCCACATGAATCCATTGGATATGCATGTCATGGACACAAAATACTTGAGTGTAGAAGAAGAGAATAGGAAATTTATGAGGAGATTACCAAGAAAATAAGACAAATCTTGAGGTCTATGTTTATTTAGGATGTACAGGACATCATAACCCTATTAAGAAGGATAGTTGGACTTAAAGCTGCCTATAAATTTGAACCCTAGATGTTTGAGCTTATAGTGAAAATAATGGAAGGCCCTGTGCAAACTCATTGGGTAAGTTTCATTAGCAACAGGCTATGTGAAAATTTAATGAAATTCCTAGACACCCTATGGTTTT